>BSBK01003640.1:0-20000 GCA_027943335.1 Chamaecyparis obtusa | reverse complement strand
ATGCACATAGCTATATTCTAAAAATACCGTATATATGATCAATGTAGTTATTAATGTCATGGAATTTTCATCTATCACAAGAGAGTTTTGTATGGTGCCTAGGATAAGAATGGAAAGGATGACAAGTTTTTCGTGTCTACTCTTTCTAACACGCATGCTATGCACCCATCTATTTAATTGACATGTTTTTTGTGTCCATTATTTATGAAATTCTTTTTGTGAATCCTTCTATTTAATTGGCGTGATTTCAATGACCACTCTATAACGAGCATATTATGCACCCTTATGTTTATTTTTTTTCTCCCTCTTTGAGTTTGATAAAGAACATTTAGTAGTGGGGCTCTTTTTTTCCAAAATCCAATAAGTTGCAATACCAATCCGAATAATTAATTCCTTTTTTTATATATGGACATATACAATTGGTTAGTTGAAAGAGAAGTTGGCAGAACCCTTAACTTTTAGTTTATAGGGGTCCCAACCCGCTATATTGGACTAGATTGGGCTCAATCGGCCAATACTAGAGTGTGTGCAATGAACTCTTGTAATGTAGGCATGGAGGATGAAAATGTATATTTATTTTCATTAGATTCTCAACCCAAAAACAATGTTTAATGGGATGTGAAACTATTATATGCACGAGGGAGTGGAGGATTCAAATACATCATTTCCCAAATAGAGGAGAGATGGTATTGTATATATAATAGTGAAAGTGGTAACTATTTCTTAGAGTTATGTTCTCACCTACTTTGAAAGTAAAAGATCTTTCATACGTGAATTTTGGACAATATTGTAAATCAAGTGTCATTGATTTACATTAGAAATGAAAATAGGGGATGGTTGGGGCAAAAGAGCTCATGGTTGATGTTGACAGAAATGAAAACACTTTCAAGGGTGAGTCTAAGTTTTCAATGGAAGATCCATCTAATGAAGATGAACCAAAGAGTACAAATAATGATTATAGCTAAGGGAATAATGTTTATTCCAAAGCTCAAAAAGAGGGAGAACTCTCCCTGACCAAAGGTGAGGTGTAGTTATTATTCTCCTTTCTCCTTTTTCTTTCTCATCTGTAGACTTGGTCTTTCTATTAGTTCCTTACAACTACATGGATAAGTGCATTTAAAGTTTATTTATGGTGGTGTGGTGCTTAATTGTTTGAACCAAAATTGTGTGTGCATGAATGCATGTATCATAAAATAAAACATCTTGGAGGTAGACTTTTCTATTTTTTTATGCACAAAGCATGTGCAAAAAGAGGAGGTCATAGGTTATGGGATATGTGTAGGCTAAACATGCATAGGATGGTAAAGAAAAAACTTGCATTCATTCCAATGTGAATGTATGGGCCTTCTAGGGGTAAAAATATATCGCAAAGGGGAGGTTTCCCCAAGATACTAAAGAAATTGTTAGGAATGGGAACACTGAGAGGGGGGGGGGGGGTGAATCAGTGTTCATTGTATTTTATCTTTTTGCTTAATCTTTAAACATAACTTAAATGCTTAAGTACTGAAATGAACATCCACATATAAACATGAAACATGAAATCAACACATAACACCAATATGCTTACAGGGAAACCCAAATAGGTAAAAACCCCAGTGGGAATTGACACCCACTAATATTATGTACTAGTGTTTTATGATCTTTGTTAGAAGATCCTTAACCATGTTAGGAGTTGCTTTACAAGGCATTAAGTATAGTAGACCTTGTCAAGGGTTGGACCCTATTAGGATTCTTTTACAATAGTCCCTATTAGGGGAATGGATGCACTATCCTAGAGCTCACTGCTCAAGTGGTGAAGGCTACACCTTCTGATCTTAGATACACACTATATATGTTGGATGAACTATCAGTACTGTGACACTTCTTGTCAGATCAATTCCTTTGATGCATTGATGCTTTGACCTCTTACAAAGATCTAATACATCTTATAATCTCTTCACACACTTCTTCTCTACTAATCACAACTCTATATCAACTTCCATACAACTTACAATGGGCCCATCTCATATTTATATGCGCATACCAAATAAACAACCAGGTTAGCCTTTAAACCTATTACATACAATGCTTCCAAATGAATTGGCTCAAGCGTGTTTACAAAAAAACATATATACATGTCAGCAACCTAATTACAATAGGCACATAGCCTTTACATAATTAGAATATAACCGCAGCTCAAAATGATAACAGTCAGTTGCTTACTCTGTTCTTCACTGGCACACACTCGTTGTGTAACTTCAACTGTTTGTATCTTTCTCATACTTGCATATCTAATCATGTGCTCATATACTAAGCATGAATATAATCTAGCCAACTTAACTTCCAGGGTGCACACCATAACTTGGTCATACACACATGCGTTGGTTCTCTGATCTTCAGGAACTCTGTACACTATCTAGACTTCAACACTTAACCAATTTCTGATCTTCTCATCAAGTGCACTAACTCCAAACTACTATATGACTTTTTTTCCATAATGAAAATACTATATTAAGTCATATACATTAGTATAGCCAACTTGCCAACAATCTCCCCCTTTGTCATTGATGGCAATAAAGGAATATGGCCAAGTTGCTAACTATCCTTAATACAAAATTTTTTTGTCTCCCTATATATATCTTTCTATCTTATAACTCCTTATACATATCTATTATCCATATTATATACATACTCCCCCTTTGAAATTAATGAAAAAGGTGTGTCAAAACTGAATCTACAAAAACTTACTGTGATAGTACATCCAGATATGCAATCTACAGATTTTGGATCTCCTTCTTCCAAAATGTGATCAGTGAATTTACAATCTATAGATGGGCGCATAAAGCATACTGAAGCTTCTTCATCTTCTCCAGATCAGTGCTAGGACCTTGATCATATGTCACCATGGTGGCATCAATCTCCTTGATGTTATGATTTAGGATGTCTAATGAGGGTGCAAGAGCATTCCTTAGCTGAGTTTGCCTAGCCCTTATCTTGGTCATCTCTTTTTCTTCTTTTTCAATTTTATCAATTTGACCTTGGTAGACATTGTTGCACATATTCACATCAACAGATGGATCTTCCACTAATTTCCTGATGCTATCTATCATGGCTTCTTCCTCTTGTACCTTTTTGTATAGATCACCAGTCAACTTGTCTTGGTTCATGCATTCAGCAATGATCTTTCTTCCCTTTGCTGCAAACTCCTTTAGGGATGCTTGACCAGACTTTAGTGAGCTTAGGTCAAGTGCATAGTTTCTAACCAATTCTGATGAAGGGTGCTCCCCTTAATACCACAAACACATAACAGATATAGAGAAACAACAACAATATGCAAGAACAGAAAATTGGCTTCTTATTATCTCCACAAATGTGGAATTACAAACTTTCAGAATTACAATATGCAAAGCCACATGGGCATTCCCTTACAATATTCTGTAGGACAAAGCCTTGAACTATTACCCAGATCTACTACCTAGAACTATTCTGAACTGCCTAAGACAAGAATACAGCCTTCCTTATATAGGCAATTTTTCACCGCCTGGGAAGGTTCCAGAAATTTAGCCAATAAGGCCGACCAAACTTAGAATTATTTTATTTTACATTTCATTACATCATAGTCGGCTCAAGATAACCTTTGAAACCTGAACAGAAATTTTGAAGAAAATTATTTTTCACCATTTCAGGTGGCCCAACTTCCGAAGACCATAAGTCATCACCAGTTGACCCGATCGGCTATTATAACCCCATTTCGAAAATGCCACGAAGCGCTCTACAGGCTTTACTCGCACAAGCACCCGTCACCCAAATTTTTGACCTCATCTGGGGCTTCTAAAGCCTTCAAAATTGAGTTCAAAGTTTCTTTACCCTACTGCCAATACCGAAAATCTTCAATATCTTCCAATATACACTTGATCTGGCAATGAAACTTTATTGGCAGACTTATATGACCAAAATGAACCTCCAAGAAAGAAATCAGATCATTCTAAGCACATACGAAAATTACCAAAAATAGTAACTTTCCATAAATAGCAGCTCTGCACAAAATAACCCTTATTGAATATAAAAACATAAATATTTTTGGGTGATGCAAGATTGCTCTTACACCCAGGATGCTCCTGCATCAGACACCCGGGGTAATTTGAGAAGTGACCCTGTCACGACTCAGGTGTGTAGAGGAAAACCAAGATGGTTAACCTCCTCCTTTGTTAGCCATGATGAATCTTCAACAGGTCATCCTTTCCACTTGACCAGATATTCTTCATATGTCCTGTTCCTTGTGCTTCTGCCAACACGACTATCCAGTATATCTTCAATCTCCTTAGTGTCTGAACTAGTTGCTGGAATACTCCACTGTGCTGCTGTGATCTCATCTTCAACACCTCCTTCATGATACTCTGTCAGATCTGAAATGTTAAACACTGGTGAAATATTTAGCTCAGTAGGCAATTCTACCTCATATGCGTTTCCTAAATCATGTTTCTTCAATATCCTGCATGGTCCAAACTTCTTCATTTTCAGCTTGTTATATGTACCAACTGGAAACCGCTCCTTCCGCAAATGAACCATGACTTCATCACCAACCTGAAATTCCTTATACCTCCTTTTCTCATCTGCCTTAGCCTTATACTGTGCGTTCATCTTGGTAATATGCTTCCTCACCTCCCCATGGATGTTCTTCAAGTGTTCTGCAAAATCCTCAGCTTCAGCACTACTTATTTCTCCTTTATCTATCTTCCTCAATTCAGATGCATTTCTTGGACTACTTCCATATATAATCTGGAATGGTGATTTACCAGTGCTCCTATTGACAGAATTATTGTATGCAAATTCTGCCTGTGGTAAAATCAAATCCCATCCCGTTGGCTTATCTCCAACCAAACATCTCATCAAATTTCCCAAACTCCTATTCACCACCTCTGTCTGTCCATCAGTCTGTGGATGATGTGATGAACTGAACTTCAAATCTATCTTCAACTTCTTCCACAATGTACACCAGAAATATCCAACAAACTTAGTGTCCCGATCTGAAACTATGGTCTTTGGCAGACCATGAAGTCTCACTACTTCTCTGAAAAACAATTCTGCTACATGAACAACATCATTAGTCTTCTTGCAGGGAATGAAATGTGCCATCTTCGAGAATCTGTCAACTACCACAAAAATTGAATCGTGTCCCCGCTGAGTCCTCGGTAAACCAAGAACAAAGTCCATACTGATATCCTCCCAAGGCTTCTCTGGTATAGGTAATGGTTGATACAACCCTGTATTCTGCTTCACTCCTTTTGCCATCTGACATACTCTGCAACTCTGTACAAACTTCTTCACATCTTGCTGCAACTGTGGCCAATAATAATTTTCACTAACCAAAGAAAGGGTTTTGTCACGACCAAAATGTCCAGCCAACCCTCCGCTATGCTTCTCCTTGATGAGATTCTCCCTCATAGAACTTCGTGGAATGCACAACTGACTCCTTTTGAATAGCATATTGTCCTGGATGATGAAATCCAACCATTTCATCCTGTCTAGAGTAACAGGTTCTGTACAAGCTTTCCAAGCTTCACCAAAATCAAGATCCTCTGGATACAAATTCTTGAGTTCCTTGAACCCAACCACTTCAATCTGCATTTCTGTCAGTAATAGTTGCCTTCTGCTAAGAGCATCTGCAACCCTATTAGACTTTCCACTCCTATGTTTCAAAACAAATGTATAACTCTGCAAAAACTCAACCCATTTCAAATGCCTTTGATTCAATTTTCCTTGACTATTCAAATATTGCAAAGCTTGATGATCAGTATACAAAAAAAACTCCTTAGGAAGTAGATAATGTCTCCACTTCTTTAATGCCTGAACTATAGCATAAAATTCCTGATCATAAACAGAATATTTCCTCTTGGCATCATTTAACTTCTCACTGAAATAAGCAACAGGTTTACCTTCTTGGCTCATAACAGCTCCTATTGCAGTACCACTAGCATCACAATCTACTTGAAACACCTTATTAAAATCTGGAAGTGCTAAAACAGGTTGTTCTGTAACTTTTTGTTTCAATAATTGAAAACTCTTTTCTGCCCCATTAGTCCACTTAAACTCTTTTCTATCCCCTCTCATTGTTTCAGTCAAGGGTCCACAAATACTGCTAAAATTTCTGATAAACTTTCTATAAAAGCTAGCTAGACCATGAAAAGATCTTACCTCAGTAGCACTCCTTGGCGTAGGCCATTCAAGGATAGCTTGTACCTTCTCTGGGTCCATTTTTAGACCTTCTCCTGAAACTACAAACCCCAAATACACCAACTCTTTCTTCACAAAACTGCACTTCTTCAAATTAATCAACAATTTCTCTTCTCTCAGCTTCTCAAATACCATACGAATATGCATCATATGCTCCTCCAATGTCTTACTAAAGATCAAAATATCATCTAGGTAAACAATGACAAACTTACCCAGAAATTCTTTCAGAACCTCGTTCATGAGCCGCATGAAAGTGCTCGGTGCATTGGTTAGCCCAAAAGGCATGACTAACCACTCATACAGTCCTTCCTTTGTCTTGAAGGCAGTCTTCCATTCATCTCCTTCTCTGATTTGAATCTGATGATATCCACTTTTTAGATCTATCTTTGAAAAATACACAGCTCCACTCAAACAGTCCATAATATCATCCATTCGTGGCAATGGAAACCTGTACTTGATTGTGATCTTGTTTATTGCCCTAGAATCTGTACACATCCTCCATTTTCCATTCTTCTTTGGTGCTAATACCGCTGGTACAGCATAGGGACTCAGACTCTCACGGATCAATCCTTTCTGTAACAACTCATGTACTTGTCTGTTCAACTCCTCACTTTCTGCAGGTGTCATTCTGTGTGCTGCCTTGTTCGGAAAACTCGCTCCTGGGGTCAAGTCCATCTGATGACTGATCTTCCTGACTGGTGGTAATCCATCAGGCATGTTATCGAATACAATATCCTGAAACTCATTCAACAAATCTGCAACTTCTACAGGAACATCTTCTACTTCCTCTTTACCAGCTTTTGGAATTAAAGCAAAACATACATGCTCATGCCTCATACCATCTAGAAATTTTCTTCCATCAACAAATGTTATTCTTGCATTACCACATACCTTTTCTTCAGTCTCCTTCAATGGTTTTAGCTTATGTCGCACTCCATCCTTTGTCAGGGAATAGGTATTCGCACGACCATCATGTATAGCACATCTGTCAAACTGCCATGGTCTACCCAACAACATATGACATGCATCCATAGATATGATATCACACAATACCTCATCTTGGTATCCGCCAATCTTGAACTTCACTAGGCATTGTTCATTGACCATGACCTTGTGGTCATCTTGTACCCAGGCAATCCGATATGGATGTGGGTGTTTCTATCTCTTGAGCTTCAACTTTGTCACCATCTCTTCTAACACCAAATTGTCAGTGCTCCCACTATCAATGATCACATCACAACATTTACCTTCACACTTGCACCTGGTGTGAAACAAGCTCCTCCTTTGCTCAGGTTCATTCTCACCACTCAACAGGACTCTTCTGTTAATCAACGTTTCTCCTCTTTTAGCATCTTCAGAATTTGATGATCTGGCATCTTCATCCACATGTGCAACTCTGGCCTGGCCTTCATTTCTCCTATCCGTTCTGCCTTGGCGCTGAGGACATTCAAATGCCCTATGACCTTCTTCTCCACAGTGAAAACATGTTCCACGGAAGCCACCTCTTTCAGATCCTTGTCCTCTTCCCCTTCCTCTTTGATCTCTATTATTCTGATCCTGGAAGCGATTGGAATTGTTTCCTCTCTGATTCTGACTGCTACTGGCCTCATCCTTCTTTTTTGGATCTTCATTTCGGCCACCATATGACCGTCCACCAGATCCTCCACCGCAACCTCTTCCGTTTTGTCTGCTCTCAAACTTCTTGTTCAGCTTTTCCTCTACTTTTAGGGCAAACTGGTATGCCTCTTCAATACTGTTCATTCGAACCAGATTCAACTCCTCTTGAATGCTTGGCCTTAACCCATTAAGGTATCGGGCAACTTTCTCCTTATCAGCTTTTGCATGGCCTGTTCTGATGAGAAGTCGATAGAACTCCTCTGTATACTCCTGAACAGATCTTCCTGCTTGCTTCAAACTCTGCATTTTCTTCAGTAGGTCAAGCTCATAATCAATAGGAATGAACTATCGCTTCAATTTATCCACCATCCGATCCCATCTCGTGATTTTCTCCTTTCCCCTTCTATTTCGCTCCAACTGAATCTCTTGCCACCAGATCTTCGCATGACCTTTCAGTCTGGCCTTCACAAATTTGACCCTATCAGGATCCTCAACATCTTCATACTCAAAATATTCCTCACATTCATTGATCCAGCCGATCAATTCCTCTAGGTTAAGATTTCCACAAAATGTAGGAACCTCAATCTTAGGTCTTTTCCCAATCTTGGAAATCGCCCGAAAAAGTCTTTCTTCCTCCTGGTTCACAATTTCAACTTCTCCTTCTTGATATTCTTCTTCAGCTTCATCCTCGCTTTCGTCTCTGACATTAAGATTCATTCCTCTATGAATCTCTTCTTGTAATGCTCGCACTTGTCTTTGCAGCTCTCTAACCTCAGGTGTTACAACACCAGCTCTTCCGCCACGTTCCCTTCGTGGAGGCATTTTCGTGATGCGCACTGAAACCCTAGCCACGGTCCTGGTGCAAACTTTCAGAATTACAATATGCAAAGCCACATGGGCATTCCCTTACAATATTCTGTAGGACAAAGCCTCGAACTATTACCCAGATCTACTACCCAGAACTATTCTGAACTGCCTAAGACAAGAATACAGCCTTCCTTATATAGGCAATTTTTCATCGCCTGGGAAGGTTCTAGAAATTTAGCCAATAAGGCCGACCAAACTTAGAATTATTTTATTTTACATTTCATTACATCATAGTCGGCTCAAGATAACCTTTGAAACCCGAACAAAAATTTTGAAGAAAATTATTTTTCGCCATTTCAGGTGGCCCAACTTCCGAAGACCATAAGTCATCACCAATTGACCCGATCGGCTATTATAACCCCATTTCAGAAACACCACGAAGCGCTCTACAGGCTTGACTCATGCAAGCGCCCGTCACCCAAATTTTTGACCTCATCCAGGGCCTCTAAAGCCTTCAAAACTGAGTTCAAAGTTTCTGTACCCTGCTGCCAATACCGAAAATGTTCAATATCTTCCAATATACACTTGATCTGGCAATGAAACTTTACTGGCAGACTTATATGACCAAAATGAACCTCCAAGAAAGAAATCAGATCATTCTGAGCACATACAAAAATTACCAAAAATAGTAACTTTCCATAAATAGCAGCTCTGCACAAAATAACCCTTATTGAATATAAAAACATAAATATTTTTGGGTGATGCAAGATTGCTCTTACACCCAGGATGCTCCTGCATCAAATTCACTCAATCTCTTCTTCAATTACTTCTCCTCTACAACTAAGGATGCAGATTCTTCCAAGCTAGAGAAATTGCTTTTGAATTGTGAAATGATTGAACTTACATAATCAACGGAGTGTACTTTGGACACTTTCTTGTCTCCAAGTAAAAAACTGTTCAAGATGTTCACTGACTCTACAAGGAGGGGATTCCTCATCACTTGTTTCTCCTTGGCCTTCTCCATAGCTAGGATGCTAAACTTAATCAAGTCTTCTTCTCCCCATGAGTCCAAACTAGTTGTGTTAGGTGTCAAACTTGACAACAATGTTGTTGAAGGAGTGATGGGAGTGCTATTCATCACTTCTTGTTTTACCTTGAGTAGTTCAACTGATGGTTCATTTCTCTCTACTTCTTTTTCTATTCTTTTATTTTCTTCATCTTTTCCTTCTTCTTTCTCATTTGTTATATCTTCAATCAATATTTCTTCTTGATGAGTAGGAGTGTTACTGCATAAGATTTTGGCTTCTTGTGTGCTCACAAAAGCCTCTTCAAATTTATCCAATTCAGTTTTAGTGGCCACCATGGCTATCTCCACATTATCAAGAATAATGGTGTTATCCTTTAGTGACTCTGTCATGGGTGCAGACTTATCTGCCTCTGTTTGATTTTCCACTGCAAGCACTGAATCCTGAGGACCTGTCACTGATGCATTAGTGGGCTCTGCCACCTTGACTTCCTTTATGGGTACTTGTGTTTTGGGTGTAGTAGCTAGATACATGTGCCTATTCATGAATACTTTCTCGAATGCCTTGTCTATTTCCTTAGGAACAAGATCATAGTCCTTGTCCATAATGTGTAAAGTCCTTGACTTTGTTATGAGATGTGGCTTCACTAGGTCTAACAAAAAAGACTTCTCCTCTAGAGAACATACAGGAACGGTATCATCTAGAATATTTTCCCTTATCCATAGGTCTTCTTCAATAGCCTGTCTCTTTTGAAATTCTAGGATGTTCCATACATTATCAGGGATCATAGTCTTAAGTTCCAAGACTCTCTTATTGAACTTCAACATGTGTTTGACTATCATACCATGTATCTCAGATTTGTCTATTTCACTATATTTTTCATAAAACTTCCCTACTTGATCAATTCTTCCCTCATCAATTATTCCCACACTTAGCACACTGAGACTAGGTTTGAAACTTACTTTAGGAGGTGCTTGTGAGTTCTTTCTATTCCTTGTGACTCTTGAGGATGGATGACTAGTGCTGATCTCTTTCTTCCTCTTTGTCATTTCCTTATACTCAGGAGGAGAAGTAAGGTCAATGGTTTCCTTGGGTGCAGAAGGAGTAACATCAATTTTACCCTTTTGTTCATCAGATATTTCTATCTTTGCCTTCTTTAGCTTGGGATCATCTAATTCTTCCTTTTCTGCATCTGCGCTCTCTAATTCCAAAAAAATCTTGTGTTCCCTTTCTTTTTCTAGGTCTTCTTGAGACACTCTATGTATTCTCAAGTTTTTTGAGGTAACTTTAGCAACATTTCTTTTTGTTGCTGCGCTATTTAGTACTGCATCAACTTCTTTTGTCTTCTCCTCATAGGTTCCCCATCTTGGCTCATTAGGGTCAGTAGGAGCTGAAAGCAATACTTGAGCATATGCTTCTAAAACTTGTTCATCTACTTCATATCCAAGTGGATGAATCCACTTTGTTCTAGGTTCAACTACCTCCATGCATGTTGTGTCTGTTTCAACCATGAAGCAAATAGTATCCTTGTACTTTTCCACTATCTTCTCTGGTATCCTATACCTCATCTATATCTTAGCCCTGAATGTATTTAGCTCCAATTTCATGTAATCCTTCAAGGTGCTCTTAGTAAATGCCTTGAGAGATATCTGAGGCATTGTGGGAATGGATTTGCCTAGATATAAATCAGATACTTTTCTAACAATGTGAAAGTATATATAGATGATCAAAGACCCAAATTTGAATATTTTGGCCTTATCATGCTTGATTGCCTTAATGTTATCAATCAGTTGTGCACACAAGATTTTACATAGGTTGAACTCTCCATTTTTATTAACAATTCTTATGGCTGCAATAATTGTGGCCACATACACACTATTCACCCTATTGGTGTGTTGAAACCTGTATCCAAGTATCATAGACATCAATTTGACATTATTTTTCTCAATAGGTTATATGGTCATTCCGCGCCTATCACTCCTTGACTTGCAAGTTTGTTCAACAATCTTCCCATATTTACCCACTGGAAGAACGACCCCTGTCCTTGAGAGTCCTACCATTTCATGAATTAGGTCACTGGTAATTCTAACCGACACTTCACCTATCCAAAATAGGTCATCATGAATCCTGCTCAAAAGAATCTTGATCCATTCTGATTCATAGAACTCATATGTCGTAGCATACTCCACTATAGGGTGATTATCCTACCACGCATACTCATCCAAGAAGCTTTTGTCTAGTTTTAACATGGTTTCCATGTGTGGCCTTAATCTGTCCAATACTACCAGTTCTTTCTTATAGTAGATGTATGCCCTAATGTCCTCGACATGCATAACGCCCATAGGCTTGCGGGAGAATACCCCTTCTAGTTCATCTAGTGTAGACTTAAATGGATGCCTCTTAAACACATATCTTTTCTTCTTTGCAACATCAAATACTATGGGAGTAGCCATCACTTACTTGTGTATCACTTTCACAAAGGTTTCCAAGAGATTTTGAATTGGCACAACGAACTATGGTTTTCGCAACTGATCAAATGCATAGCAAATCACTTGATGAATCAAACTAAAATCCTTCTCAATCAATTGCTAAGACTCTTCTACTCTTCAATCTCACTTAATTTGAATGTAGTGAGAGATCTTCTAACTTCTGTGTACTTTAAAGTAGAATTTTTGCCATTAATGCTTCTCACGTAAACCATGCTAGCACTTGGAAATTTCTATCTTTCATTTTGAAAACAATCAACTAGTGCACTCTTTCATGAAGGTTTCTATAGTCTCCAAAAGCTTAAGTCCAAAGGCCCATACTCTGAGAGTGAGTATACTAGCCACGTAGGGGTCTAGAGATAAATTAGCTCCCCTTATGACCCTGAGGGCCATTCATCCAGATGTAGAGGGTGCATCCATTGTGGAAGCATCCAATACATACTCATCAACCTTGTCCTTCTTTTCTTCTAACCAAATCAAGTTCACATCCTCTGAAGCTTTCACAAAATTGACTTCTCCTTCGGGATCCAAAACTAGTTCTTCGGGTTTTTTGGGGCTTTCCTGACCTTGTGTCCTTGATTTGCAAAACTTTGAGATGTTTCCAACTTTTTTACAAGAGTGACAAATGACTGAAGGCCTTGTATTCCTCGACACATTGACATGGGCCACCATTTTACATTGTTTACTTTAGTGATCATTATAGTTACATAACTGACATGTAACATTCTGAGAACTTCTTTCATTTGACTGATTCTGATTTCTCTAATTATACTGAGTCATGTTCTTTTGACTTTTCTTGTAATTCATAGCTCTATGACCAAATTTATTGCATGAATAACAGTAACCATTAAAAAGTCTTACCTCTATACAATTCCTTGCTATGTGTCCATGCTTGTTATATGAATAACACGTGCGGTCTACTGGCTTGCACTCATTCTTAGGTGGTTCAATATGATCCTTAGTTTGACTTATAGTCTCCTTACCATTTGAGGTACCTTCTGGTGCTTTCATTCTTCCTTGCATGTTATCAATCTGATTTTGTGCTTCATTGTATCCAATGCAACTAGTATCTCCTTTAGTTCTTCTCGCATACAACTGAGATTCTATCTAATCAGAACTAGTGTGTAATTTATCAATGTGATTCTTAGCCTCTTTCAATTCAGATTCCAAGCTTTCCTTATTGTTTCTTAGCTCCAAGATTTCCATGTTTTCTTGCCTCAATTCTTCATTCAATTGAAGGTTCTCTTTGACCTGTTCATCATAGACTTCCTGATTGTTAGTCAACTTATCATCAAATTCTTCAAGTTGTTCTTTTAAGGATTTATTTTCTTCATTCAGCTTCTTGACCATTGACCCTAGATCACTAGTAGAGCATTCCTTCAAATCCTTCCTTAGCCTTTTGATGACTAATTGAGCATCACTAAGTTTTTCCCTTAGTTTTTCAGTTTCTCTTTCAGATTTGTCCAGGTCTTCAAGAGCAACTTCAAGATTTCTTTTCAGATGTTTCATTTCTACTTTGTCAATGATCTCCTCAAGTGGTTAAAATTCTTTGCTAAGGACCAGAGCTCTGATACCAATTGTTAGGAATGGGAACACTGAGAGGGGGGGGGGGGGTGAATTAGTGTTCACTGTATTTTATCTTTTTCCTTGATCTTTAAACTGAACTTAAATGCTTAAGTACTAAAATGAACAACCACATAAACATGAAACATGAAATCAACACATAACACCAATATGGTTATAGGGAAACCCAAATAGGTAAAAACCCTGGTGGGAATTGACACCCACTAATATTCTGTACTAGTATTTTATGATCTTTGTTAGAAGATCCTTAACCCTATTAGGAGTTTCTTTACAATGCATAAAGTACAGTAGACCTTGTCAATGGTGAGACCCTATTAGAAGTCTTTTACAATAGTCCCTATTAGGGGAGCGGATGCACTATCCTAGAGCTCACTACTTAATTGGTGAAGGCTACAACTTTCTAATCTCGGATACACACTATATCCATTGGATGAACTGTCACTGTGACACTTCTTGTCAGATCAGTTCCTTTGATGCGCTGATGTTTTTGACCTCTTTGAAAGCTATAATACATCTTATAATCTCTTCACACACTTTTTCTCTTTGAATCACAATTCTATATCAACTTCCATACAACTTACAATGGGCGCATCTCATATTTTTATGTGCATACAAAATAAAGAACTAGGTCGGCCTTTAAACCTATTACATACAATGCTTCCAAATGAATTGGCTCAAGCTTGTTTATAGAAAAAACATATATACATGTCGGTAACCTAATTAAAATAGGTGCATAGCTTTTACTTCATTAGAATATAACTGCAACCCAAAATGATAACAGTTGGCTGCTTACTTTGTTCTTCACTAGCACACACTAGCTGTGTAACTTCAACTATCTGTATCTTTCTCATACTTGCATATCTGGTCATGCACTCATAGACTAAGCATGAATATAGTCTAGCCAACTTAACTTCCAAGGCACACACCATAACTGGTCGTACGCACGTGCATTGATGCTTTGAGCTTCAAGAACTCTGTACACTATCCAGTCTTCAACACTTAACCAATTTTTGATCTTCTCATCAAGTGCACTAACTCCAAACTACTATATGACTTTGTTTCCATAATGAAAACACTATATTAAGGTCCTATATACATTAGTATAGCCAACTTGCCAACATAAATATCGTAAGAAGAGGGAGATGGACATTGACTACTAGATGAGAGTGAGGCATAGTATGTGAAAAAGGCATGATCAAATGGGTATCCATAGAATATGGTGTACAATTCTATGTTGATCTCCCCAAGGAAGGAAAGAAATATATTGTTGATGAAATAATTTTATAACAGTTCTCTAGTAAAGGAGGACATAAGGAAGAGGCTTTTGCATTTTATTGAACACAAGAAACTACTTAGAAAGGTAGTCAATAGTTCTCATTTGTATTGTGTTCTTTTATGTATTTGCAAGTGCAACATGTGATGTAGTTAACCACATTGACACATCCATGTTTTGCAGTATGATTGCAATGTACCTAGGATTTCTCTATTCTCACCTTTGTCAAATTTATTCTTTTTTATGCTCCTTTCTTCCAACCTCTTTTTCCTTTCAGAAGAGTACATTGGAGATTTATTCTATGGAATTTCAATTGAATGAGTACCATTATCTACCAACTCAACTAAAGCCTCCAAACACTATCACAAACTACATTATAATCACCCTACCAAAACAACAGTGTACAGTCCCATCATTACGAAAATAATGCCAAGGATTCATCAAGCTTGTAACCTTAAATAGTGACCTCAATTACCTTTGTAACTACAGACATAACCAGTCACTAAAAAAAAAAAGTGTAGTGCATTGCAAGATTACCTTTACTATTGATGGACCTCTATCATGGATTCTCACTACATCCCTCCTCTAATCACTTTTTGAAGATTGTACACAACCTCTATGATCTACCTTGGAAATAACCTATCATAGCACCATTGGTCACTTTACAACATATTATCATGCATGAAAATATCATATTGCACTTGAAAATACATATAAGGACACAGTAAATATGATAACATTAGTGGAGGGAATTTTGTGCCAAGTGGATTAGAAAGGGTGGAAAAAATATAAAGCTAGGGAAAGTGAACATTCGGCATACAAAATAAAAAAAATAGGTTGCAATGTTGGGACAATATATCATGATATCTATTGTACTAGTGGAAAGAGAGGGTCAAAGGAAGGTAGACCACTACAATCAGGTTTTGAGATCTATCTCTTTGTCAACTTAAGTAGTAAAAATCATATACATCTTGGAGTTTTTGATTTAACTTGAGTAGAAAATGGTAGATGTAAATAATGAGTTCTTGGGTTTTAACATTGATAACTTATAAGGGATTTTTATTTTTTATTAAAACATTCCCACCCTTTCTTCAAAACTACATAGTTAACTCAAAACTACATGATTAGCTCTATCGAGAGACCTGGCATAACATTTTCTTTTCCAAAAGTTAACTATTCTTAATTTCTGGCCCTCCCAACCTCCTCCATTTCCAATCATCATTTGTGTAATAGATTAACACTATTTGTATTTGTTAATCTCTATTTGATAAAAAATTGAAGGCCTCATCATTGGACCCACACCCCATAGATGTCCATGCATGTGAAGGCATTTTTTTTGTGTGTTCCTTCCCATGTACCAGGTCATTTTCTGCATTAGGATAGATGACTCCATAGCTAGAAAGATCCTGGGGAGAACTCCAAAAGTAATTGAAAAATAGTTGAACTCTACTAGAGAATTTTCTAAATATATCAAGGAAAAAGAAAGAAAGGAAATGATAAGTAGTAATAGAAAAAGGAGGACAAATGCCACACTTTTCTTTCCCTGGTATCTTATTTTATCTTCTCTCCTATTTCTCCACAATTGACTATCTCAAAATGAAGCAGAAATTCTTCATAACATGACCTATAAATTAGGGTTTTTGTGTTATAACATCCATAACATGATATTAGGGATTTTAACATGGGTAACATGACATGCCTTTTCCTTCTTAAATAATTTTTATGTTTTCTCAGTAACCGTGTGGTTAACTCTAAATCTGTTGGCAAACATGAACTTAACTGTACCACTCTATCCTTACTATAACATACTTTATTTGTTATCTACATGATTATAGTTTACTATACCATCTTCCATGGAAATAATATTTTATTTTCTCAAAGTCGACTGTTACTCTTTTTTGGCAGTCAATTGGCTGTAAAACATAACAAAATTTTAAAATTTTAAAAAATTCATCATCCACTATTTCTCCCGCACACCAGCTAGTATGCACCACTCTATGCATGCATGATATATATTTTGGTATGGAATGATAGGCTTTTTTCATCTACCATGTCACTTTTTATGTCAAGATAGGAGATTCCTATAATGTTATGGAAAATAGACTCACAAGGGATGATTGAGGCATTTGATTAGTTCTAACAAAATTGTAGTTTGTGTTTTAATGTTTATTGACATGGAGTTATGGTTATTTCCTTTCTAAAAGGTGTAAAAATATCCCAACATGTAAAATTTTCTCTTTTATAAAGTAGGGGGATTCTAAAGTAGTAATCCATGCAATAAAGAAAATGCAAACTCAAAGTTAGCATCTAGACTACATATTGAGGGACGTAAGTGTGTGGACTATAAACATTAAAAATGTAGGGTTTTCAAATCATTATTGAATCAAACATTTGTGTGGATCTTTTGGCCACCACAAGCATTTTCCTTAGACTGCCTTTACTTTGATCATAAACTCTAATAGCAATAAGCATTAGATTTATTGTTGATATTGAAGGTCTCTCCATTAATCCCCTGTCCTAGCATTAATAGATCCTTTTCCAACTATGGTCCCCATTATATATGCAACTAAGGAACCTACACATGACATAAAAAGATCTAAAAAGTGTAGAAAATATAATTTATATAATGATTGATTTGAAAGAAAGGGGGCATAATATCTCTCGTTCAAATCACTTGTAATTTCCTCTCTTATGCTTTGGTTTCAAAAAATTCAATTTCTAATAGAAGAAAATATATGAGGGAACTTGTGATATGCTATGCTCGAGTGTGGTGAGACATTAATGCATAATGAATTCATAACAATGCTCATGGGACCATACTCATCTTCAAGATGGGCCTCTTATACAAATCTTATGATTGGTTCCTTTTAGGGAGCACTATTTCATATGGAATGAAATATAATAAAAATTTTAATTTATTACAATTCAAATATTAATATATGTTGACCAATATTGGTACACATTGTATACAATGGAGGAGTGGCTGGGTGGGTGTGCATGTGTGTATATGAATATCATGATGATGATGATTCTAAACTACCATTTAGATTAGATTGATCTATAGATCGCATCAAAAATTATCAATCTTTGTAAGTTTCAATAAAAGAATCATTGACATTTATTTACTATCTCTTAAATAAATGAAACTACAAATAATAATACTATATAGTATGATAACAATTAGAATAAAATATTAATATTTTGTTAAATTAAAAGAAATGGGTATATAAATGTAAATGTGAAATAGTGATGCATAAGAGTATAGAAAATACTTTAAATGACCAATAGGAAAAACTTAGAAGGTAATAAAATTTTTTATATATTTTTTTAGAAGTTTGATTTGTTGTATTATGCTACATTTCAAGGATTAGTTATGAAACTACTACAACGTAAGTGATTGTAATGATTTTGACATCATTACAATAACTTGAAAAGTATTATGGTAGAAGTAAAACTACCTTTGAGGACAACTAATATTTATAGTAGATTAAATTATTTTTTAAAAATTACTTGAGATTTTCACTGGTAATGCTATTAAAGGATCCTTCTAGTGAAATTAATGCAGATGTTTTATTTGCGATATGTAAAGGTGCAAGGAGAAATAGTTTGATATTAGAGTCTTGTAACCAAAGAAGAATAATTAGTTATTTAAACATATATCATAAGCTTGATAGTGAGGACAATACTTCCATCCACTTTGTGTGCACATTCTTAAGAAATAATAAATTTAAACTAATAAATGATTTACAATGATTAGTCTAGATTTCCCATTTAGGTTTAAATTAGTTAGTGTTTTATAGTTAAATTCTATTATTTTTACACTAGAATCATAAATAAAAACTATGAATTCAAAGAGTTGTAATATTCTTAAGCAAATTTAATAGTGGTTTGTTGTATATTCCAGTAAATTCTATATTAATTTGAGAGGTTATCAACCAGAGAGAAAATAGAGTGATTCTATCATATTTAACATAATATTAATCCATGTTTGAACATGATATATGAATAATAGGATAGATTAGTCATTACTACACAAATTGATGACCTCAGCCCTTGTTTCTAATTATAAAGTTAACCATGGGTTTTGGTTGACTTGACCCTAACTAGTCATTATAAGATTAAAAAAAAATTAATGTTCTTTATTTTTAACTCTAGAGTTTATTATTTTAGCATCCATTTCCATAATAAGTTTTAGGAATCATTTTATCCTAGACTTATCATCACTCTTTCACAAAATTTCTAATTTATATTTCACATATTATTACTTCTCATTGATGCTAACCACCTATTCAGATTTAATAATCATCACTGGAATGCTATAATAACACATAGGTTGCATAGAGTTCTTGCATTTTAAATTTTCTAAATTTTGAGTTAGTTTTATCAAACAACTATAACTTTCAAACAATATAGCATTCTAGTGATGATTCTATCAATCAGGACTCTATGCATCCTAGAGTTAGTTTTGTCTAAGTCCTGATTGATAAACTCTTTGAAAAACAACTATAACTTTCAAACAATATAACATTATTGAAATCTGAAACATACATCACCTTCTATGCTTCACATATTACAATAATAATAAACAATTCTTTCAATTTGATGAAGTTTAGACTAAGTTAAGGTGGTCAAACATGAGAGTTTTTATATTCAGGAAAAATTTTAGCACAAAAATCATAATTAATTATTTACTTGGAAAAACAATATAAAAAAATATACATCACATCTGGACACGAGTCTATTACTTTTATCTAGAATCTTATAAAAAAATATTATCATTTGATTTTGTTTAATGTGGTCAGACATACACCTACTTGTTATCTTTCTAGTCCTGATTGCTAGACTTATTGAAAAATAGCTATAACTTTCAAACTATATAACATTTTTTAAATCCAAAATATGTGTCACATTCTATGCTTTTCCTACTACAAGAAAAATATTTAAAAAAATCAATTTGATTAAGTTTAGACTAAGTTAACATGGTTAGACATGAGA